>AYKW01000005.1:1453237-1496386 GCA_002760635.1 Ganoderma sinense ZZ0214-1
GCCCTGTATGTTGTTGCGGACGACAGGCTGACGTCTCTGCGAGATCGGAATCCGAAGAGAAAAGAATGGGGTATGCAGGAGAGCATGATTGCATATAGGGATACAATCTTGATCACAGGGGTAAGCCAGAACATGGCAGCCGTCAGCTGTATTTCTCTCTCTGACTATACCTGTGGCCTCCATCAGCGTGCCCCCATCTACGAGGCTACCTGCTCTCCCTGCCTAGTCATCGGGACAGCGGGTGCCGCGATCCGAATTTTCGCAGCGTATTTCGCCGACAGGATCTATCGCACCCATCTGTGCGACTTCGCGCTGGATGTCGACGAGCACCATGACACCCGGGCTGCCGCGCTCGCCGCCAAGGTCCGCGTCATCCGCAACACTGCGCGCATGCTGCGCGAGATGTACGCCAGAGTGCACGTCGGTGCACACCTCCTGCCACCCAACCACACATGCCGCCCCCATCTCCTCCCCCGGCCCGCCATCCTCATGCCAGTGCCCGCCCCGCTGCCCGTGCACCTCTCTCTTCTCGAACGCGTCACTCGGGGCCAGAACAGCTACGTCTTTACCGGCACACTGACGCTCCCCGCGCGTCACGGTACCGACGACTCCGCCCAGTCGTCCGAGCCTGAGCTGCCCGTGCACGTCAAGTTCGTCCCGGAGTACAGCGTCGCTGCGCACCGTCTCCTCGCCGCGCACACCGACCCCACCTCCGGCGCCCCACGCCCGCTCGCGCCCCAGCTCTACTGGGCCGGGCAGGTCGACATCGTGCCCGGGCTCTGGATGACAGTCATGGAGACCCTGGTGCGGTGGGATGCGGACATGCCTGAGGACGGTGTCGATGGCTCAGAGGGCTTCGCGCTGCCCGAGTCCGTATGCGTGAGGAACAGATGTTGTAGCTTAGCCGAAATATATTTCTTGGCGTCTGGTAGCCTCGTGTTTTGGGCGGGGTGCATGTGTGCGCGAGGAAGAGTCGAAAAAGGCCGTTGATTATGCTGGCCTTAGGGTGTCTATTGGGTGGTAGAGAGGAGGAGGGGGTAGTAGAGACGTGTACTGGGCAGCGGAGCAGAGGAGACACACAGGTGGATTCGAGGAGGACGGAGACAAGTCCTCCGGCGCTTAGCACGCACATCCAATCAGCTCGCGTCTTGCCTCCGACGCGTCTCTCTGCTCTGCACCACCACCTCCCATTCCACTCTCGTGCTACACACAACTCGGACGTCTGCCTCAAATGCTGCACGCGCTCAGCTCTTCAGCACTTCCTCAACCCAGCTCAATGCAGCCCGCCTGCCGGATTCGCCCTCGGAGCACACACGCTGGCACTGACGGAGTTCATGCACACGCCTTGCAGCGGGAGACGGCAATGGTACGTACCTCTCTTCGACCTTCGAGTGAGGCTCGTGGATGCCACCAGCGAGAACGTCCAGGTGAGTCCGTCTGCCATCTTCCATCCAAGTATTCTGCCAGCGGCTCGCCCACCAAGTCCTGCGCCGGAGTCTACCACCACGGTCTCGTCCCCCGGTATCTCCCATCAATGCACTCTGCGCAGAATGCTCACCGAGAGCTCTCGCAACGTCAGATTGTGATGGCACATACCTGCAAATCACGCCTCGCACTCGCCGGATGCCACCGCCGGCAAGCCATGGTCCAGGTGAGTCCCTGTCTGCCACGCCGCCATCTCCCGTGTCCCGTACAAGTGCCCCGCCGGCCCGTCTTCCTCGAGGCATAAATCCGCCAGCTGCACCCCCATACACCCTCGCCAGCGCGTCGAGACAACGCGGACAGGTTGGTATCTGCTCTCCGGCGGGAGCAGGATGTCCGCGAGCCGACTAGGTGCACGCAGCAGCTCTAGGGAGACCTCGAAGCATGGGATTCAACTGGTACGTACCTGAGTCCGCCATCTCCATCTGTTGCCACCCTGTCCGAGTGCCCGAGCGCGATCCTTGTCCGCCGGGAGCCAAGTCCGCTTCCAGTACCCTGCCCGTCGTCTTCTGCGCATCTCCGAGCTCAGCCTCGGCTTCGAAGCTCATGAAGAAAGGTACGTACCTGTCATTCCGCGTCTGTGCGTGATGCGTGTCGCCCCCCCGAAAGAACTCGTACTCCGCCCTTGCCGCAAGCCTTGAACGTGCCATCGAGAGCTCTGACTCGGGCCGGCGGCCCACGCTCGTCCGTCTTCGCACCCCCGTCCTGAGACCATCGCATCCATCTCCCGTGGTAAGTTCCCGGCCAGTGCGCTCGCAAGAACCTTGCGAGCGCGATCTTTATCCGCCAGCCGCCAAGTCAGAGCCCGCGTGCGCTCAGCGCTGCAAAGCTCCAAGGTCAGTCTCGCTCGGAGTGCTCTGAAGAGAAATCAACATACCTCCACTGTCCCGTCAGTGTGTGCTAAGTGCCTATACTGTTCGCGTGCCATGTTGGACTGTCTGCGCAGCGCGCGAGGCAGCAACCAGCGTGCATCAAGAATCCGGGCCCGGCGCGCAGACTCGTCCATCTTGTGCCGCCCGTCTTGAGGCCTTGCCCGCCGGCGTACCGTTCACGTACTCGTGGAAGCGATGGGCTCGTCTTCCCGCCGCCATTTCGAGTGTGTCCGTAGCTTCCATATCAGTGTGCCGCCGGTCGTATTCCTCAGCTGGCGTGCCCCGCGTGAGGTGCAAACTTCGAGGGCATGTATGTCTACGAGCGAGTATTAGCACTGTAAATTAGCAATCAAAATCAAAATCAAATCACGTACCGCACATCCAAGATGTATGTTGTGCTACCCACCACCATGTTTGTGCGTGAATAACTGTACTTCGGATGGCATCTTGATGATTGCCGTGGAAGGAATGTCGAGCGTGCTCCCGTGTCTGTAGAAGGAGCGCGGCGTGAGAAATCAACGGAAATCGATTACCCAGCAAAATGCCATGCTCACCGTGCTCTCGCATGGTCGTCAATGGGCCAACCCTCCAGGTCGCAATCCCGGCCAGGATGTACACACCTGCCAGTGAGGTGAGTCATGATGGAAAAAGACAACGGTGGACCATGAGCTTACCGTGAATGGTAGGCAGCGAGCATGACACAGAACGGACTGCGTCTGCGATCGTGATAAGGCGTGAGGACTCGGAGGATAGGGCGGCGACAGGTGGGGGGAAAGTGGGAGTGGGAGACCGACCTTCGAGCAGGGCATGGGCTGATAGACCCCCGCTTCATGTCACACTGGCCAGGTGAAGGGCTCCGCAACCCGGTAAGCTGTATGTAATAGCGGGACTTAATTCAATCATGATTCATCCATGTCGAGGCCCCATGTTGCGGCACCTCGACTGCCGGCTAATGCTCTTCACAGTTCTCCCTGTTCCCGCTGATTGTCATTAACCCCGTCCTTCACTTGCAGGTTTCCTCTGTATCATGTGATCCCGGGCCAGGGGCCGTGCTTACAGACCACTCGGTACTCAGGACTAAGGCTCTCATCATGTAAATACTGTAAGCTCATTGTACATCCTCTTACTCAGAGTCCATGAGAAGTGAATGTGGGAGGAAACCGAGGGCATGCAGTAGCTTACTGCTTGCACAGGGATTCCTCTCCCGTTCACTTCTCGCCAGTCCATGCTCTGAGATGTGCGGCATGAGTAATTGATGCCAAGAGCAGGCGTTGGCCAGCTCGGAATGTGGCTTTGAAGTGTCATCGCTCCCGATCGGAAGTACTTACGCCATGACTGATAGCGGAGCGCACACAGTATTAGATATATTCTGAGCGCATGTTTCCGATCATCCATGCTGTGGCCGAGTGTGGACAGACTCACCGGTGATATTGAGTTCAAGTTCTAGAAATTCAGTTACAGGAATAACGTGAAGGGACTCGGCTCGGACCTACCGAAGCGCAAGACCATGTTCGCCGGGACCACAACGCCGCTACCGCTCAAGGTACTTGCACATACACATTGGTGCTGGCCCTCGCCCGCTGCTGAGCCAGAGTAGCACTAGCTGTCGAGGTTATTGTATTTAAGGACAGATCATGTTCGATGTCCTTGCCAGTATCTCCAGCCCATCGTCGCTCCCGTCATGTCTGAACAGCACTCGCAGCAGCGGACTCCAAGTCGACACACCATGCCGCGGTTTATCCCTGATCCGATCCGCATCGCCGCTCCACGCCCTATCCCCGGTCTCCGCCCGCGCTCGCCATCTATCGGATACTCCGTCTCCCTCGCATGAAGCCGCGCTACAGCGACAGCCGGGGCTACGTCCGAGGGCACCTGCGGGAGGACGTAGACAACGAGCTCCGTAAGCACTGTCGACGTCCCACTCCTCCCGCAGTAAAAACACTACTCACCACGGCACTGCAGGCAAGTTGACCGGAGACGACGAGGCGGGAATGTACTGGACGCTCGAAGACTACGTCGAGTCCGTCGTCCTCCAGCACGGCCTCAAGCCCATCGGATGGCCGCCCGACATCCCCTTCCAGAACCTCAGCAATATCCGCGGCGGAGTATCCGTGCTCACGCGCCTCGAGTATCTCTGGGTGCACGGCATCCTGAAGTTCGTCCGGATCTCGGAGGACGAACGGATGGCCGCTTCGCTCAATGCGAAACACCTCGCACCCGCTCCGAAATACGTACAGCGCAAGTCTCCGGGCGGCCGGGAGGACACTGGTCGTGGCCGCTACCGCTACAAGATGAACCCATACAACCTCCCGCTCCGCCACCCCAAGACTGGTCCGAAGACGCCGAAATACGTCCCTGCTGAGTGGGACAACTAGGCGGCGGGTAGGTTAGGATCTTTTGGTTGGGGATGGGCTGTCGGTGCACAGGCGGGACGGCTGTGAAGTTGATTGATCGGGCTCGGGGTTGCTCAATCGTTGTAGTCGCTACCCTGTAATGCCGTATACATTAACATACATTAATGCCGTTTCGGAAGCTGCACACCAAGAGAACGTCGGAAATACCTACAGTCAGCAAGGCTCGAGTCTTGACCTGCCACGGACCAGTAGCCCGTATCCGAAGTACCATTATATGTCGTGTTCATGCACCCTGTGTTCGGCCCTTCAATATGGTTTGCTGTCTGGCCGGCGGTCATGAACCCGCCAATGTTAGCACAACGGATCTGTCAAGAGAAGCCAGTCCGAAGCAATAAAGAGATGATAAGCTTACCCGGCACAACATCCCGTTCGCACCGCGTTTGCGCGCGGTGTCTGATCGGCGAAACCCCCAGCCTCGGCTACCAACCACGGCTGGCTCCTGAACTACAATCCCGCCCCAAGCGTGCTCCGGACTCCACGCCCTCTCCCGCATCTCCGTGCCCGTGTTCTGTTCCGGCTCGCAGCGATGGTCTGTGCGTGTGCAAAAGTGCACGGGCCACTGTAACGATGAATAAGTAAGTGGAAGACCACGCCGTTCAAGCCACTGTCTGGACTCGCTTAACGTACGTGGTTGCCGCATAAGTATGCACCGGGCGAGGCCTGATCTATCTCGTTCGAGGCACAGCGCTCTCGGTTGCCAGTTCGGATGCACCTAACCACGCCAAACGAATGTAAGCATATCCGAGCTCCCCAGTGTGAGGACGCGTGCTCACCGTTGTGCCAAGCCTCTTCCGCCTGGATTCCTCGCCTCTCAGTCCTCGATGTCAAAGCTGGTACGTCATACGATGCTCTTGGTGGTAAGAAATATATTGACAAGGTCGGAATGCGGGCGGTCGGACAGATACTCTACATACAACATGGTCGCGCTGGGAGGGCTCGGCGGGCTCGGTCCATCCCCGTCGTCTGGCGTCCCGTGCCCGCGATCCATCCTATCAAGCGGTCTGCACACTCGCACGATCATACAGCTGATATCTTTCCGCCCGTCCCCGGCTTTGGTGGCTGGGGCTGTTGCCTACCCGGCCGCGTCGCGCCATCAGTCGGGAATGGAGGCGGACTGCCTGTCTTGCCCGTTGCTGAACGCCATGTTTCCGTCACACGTCCTAGTTGTATCTGAAATATGCGAGAGATCAGTATGGCTAGCGAGACTCTCATACATGCCGTATGACCCGTGCGCGACGGGCCGTTTTGCGGGGCTCGCGCTACGTCCGGTGGTGTTCGCACCGCATCTCGGCGGTGAGATTGAGGATAGAGCGGAGGCCGGACACCAGGTAGACGTTGAGTGATGGTGTCTTGGCATCTGCTGTCGGATCTGGCTTGCGGCCGGAGGCAGTAACCGGGGAAGCGTGCGGCTGCCTGTCTATTCCGTGTCCATCTGCCCGGGACATGGTCTGTGCGATCCGTTGGAGGTTGACGGGGAGGTAACGGAGGCCCGGCGGAGAGTGGTGGAGGTCGCCGCTTGAATGCCCGCTGACACCTTGCGAGCGCAAGAGTCTCGTGCCTTACAAGGTGTTCAACGTCATCTGGGTAGCCGGTTCGTCGTACCCGTCGCGTTTCGCCTGAACGATTCATTTGCAGTGACCCGGGCTTAGAGTGTTCGGTGCGCTGGCTGTAGCGCCATGGAGTTGTGATCCGCGGGATCTGTGTGAGCGTGACGAAACTATCTGAGCGTGCACTCTGCGAGCGCAGGAGAACCTGCTCTGATCCCCGGAAGGCGAGATATCCGGGGACTTACTCACCTGACAGGCCCACATCCTCTTCTCCGGCTGCGACGGCAGCCGCTTCTCTAGCGTCTGGTGTCTGGCATCGCAGCCACGGCCGTCTCGCTAGCCAGTCGTCGTAAACAGCAAATTAGTCCCCCAGAGCCGGCCTCGCGCCTCCATCCGTCCGCCGCCCGTTCTCGATGCCATCATCGGGGTATGCTCCTCACCGTCCTGGTGCTCGCCGTTGCCCTGGGACGCGTCGAGGGGACGCTTGTAGTCGTTCTCCGCCATCTCAGCTCGGATGGGTGACGGCGAACGTCGTCGCATTCGTTGTGACGGCTTCTCGGCCTCGGGACTTCAGTACCGGGCGGGGATCATCAGCCCATATGGCCGTCGCTCGGGTGCCCACCCAGACGCGAACCTCCGTACTGCTTCCCCGACCGCAGAGAACCATTCCTATGGTCTTCCCGTGCGCCAGGCCCTTCGTTCGAAGTATTTACCTGGTGGGATGAGGGGCAGGAAGGCGGTTCTGCACGGCGCACTTTTGGAGTGCAATGAATCGCCCCGAATGGCGAGTTTTCGAACCTCGGCGGAGCGTGGCCAAACCGGCCCCGTTCGACGCGAGAACGAAAATAGACTGTTGTAGAAGTGGTTAGCATGCGCTCCGCGCCGCCACGCGGGAGCTATGCGTGATTTACTTACCGTACGCACCCGAAACGCCACCTGTCTCTTCCCTGACGGCTGCTCCGAGCGCGACGGCGGTGGTTCCAGGTTCGCCCGAGGCTCCCTTTGTCGCGTCGTGGAGGCGGTTGGCGAATGGAGCCGTAGTTGATGGCCGGGAACATCTTCTCTCTCCCTGCGCCTACCACTCGCTGCCGCTGCCGCCACGGCGTATCCCCGCTCTCGCTCGCCCCGAACGCAAGCAGCTCGCAGTCAGAGTCGCCGACAGGGCGTGCGATCCGTTGGTGGCCCACCTCGATGTGCTCGGGACGCGGTATCTGTGCCGGTCCTCCCCTCCCTCTCCCGCAGGGTCCGAGAAGGCGGGGCACCCTGCTCGCGTCGTGCACATTTTGCGGACGTCGTACGTACGTTCATTACTTGCGTACGATGCGTCGAGATGCGCCAGAGTCGGAGTCGTGGTGGGCGCGGTCCGAGTCTTGTGCTCGAGTTGAGAAGATGGTCACTTGAGGGCCGCCGTGGCGGGCTGTCAACGTCCCGCCCGAGTGCCGTTCTCGAAAACAGACTCCGGCGGCCCAGAACGTCTCGTATAGCCTGTCCCCGCGTTGTACTCCCCGTCGGAAGTGCCTTGCCGGCTGTGTCGCTCGTGGGGCATCGCCAAGTCCGTGGCTGCGTATCCGAATTTAATGAAATCGCGCGAAACGCGGTTTTTTCAACCTCGTCAAATCATCGGGAAACCACCTGCATTAGTTGCGGTGGTGAACAGGGACTGTAGGACGGCAGGTGAGAACGCATACCGGAGGACCGGGCTCGAGTAATGCGCGACTTACTCGAGCGGCGCCCACAAAGCACGTCATGAGTCTTCGCCTACCGCATCGGCAGCCGTCCTGCACCGTGTCCGAGGCTTGTCCGTGCTGGTATCGACGGCAGGAAATACCTTCCAGACACCCGCGCTGCGACGAAGTGACCGCGGGGGGCCTGGCGGTATGGTGCGCCCATGCGAGACTGCGTCCCAGTCAAATTTCGAGATCCCCGCCGTTCTCCGTTGAATGCCCCCAAAACGTCTTGGATAGCCCGCCTACGGACTCTACACCACGCCAGAGGTGTCCGCCCAGCTGGATTGCTTGCGGAGAGCCGGGTTTGGCAACCTCGTCTTCCGAATTACAACGAAATCGCGATTCGAGCGATTTTTTCGACCGCTCCGGAGCGGCTTGAAACCGGCCGCGTTCGTTGCGGAGGCGAATAAGGACTGTGTGAGTGCATGTTAGAAGTCGTCCCGAGGGACTGGGTTCGAGTAATAGTGGACTTACTCGCACGGCACCCACAAACCGCGGCGTAAGTCTCCGCCTACAGCTTCCCCACTTGTCCCGTACCGTGTCCGAGGTCTGCCCGTGTCCCCATTGATGCAGGGATGCACGTTTTAGACGGCCACGGCGCGGTAGAGTGGCGGCGGGCGACTAGCGGGTGTCCGGCAGTAGGATGGCGCCCATGCGGGGCTTCGTTTGAGTCGAGTGCCAAGCTCCGCTCTGCTGGTGATGAACGGGCCGCGAACATGTAGGAGAGCCTGTACGTGGCCTCTGCACTCCGCTGGGAGCGTCTGCCCAGTTGGGTTGCTTGCGGAGAGCCGGCGTCCATGGGCACGTTCTCCGAATTACCATGAAATCGCCCGTCGAGCGATTTTTTCAGCCTCCTTGGATCGCGGTAAAACTGACCCCATTCATCGCAGAGGTGATCGGAGACTGCGTAAGCGCAAATCAGAATGTGTGCCGAGAGATTGCGCTCTAGTAATACTCGACTTACTCGCACGGCGCCCATAAACCGCGTCGCAAGCCTTCCCCACCTGCCGCTTCGACAATCATCCCGTACCGTGTTTGAGGCGCGTCCGAGCCCGTATCGGTGGCACGGATATACCTTCCAGACAGCCGCGCGACAAGAGCACGGTCGTGGGTGGACGGCGGTACAGTGCCTGTTGAATACGCGGTTTGGCCGATGCTCAAAATCCACGCCGTTCGACGGCGAACAGGCCTCGAATGTCTCAGACGCGTTTGTGTGATGAACTGAACGCGTTATTAGCGACAGATTAATCGTGATTACGAGAAACGAAGCGGATCCCTTACCTCGCACGAGGAGGTTGCGCAGTTCGCTCTGCGGATACGCCGTCGTCACCCTCCGGTCGACACATGTTCACCTGGTTTCGGGATGGCGCTGTGCACCCGTACACGTCGTTTCGCGGATGCTCGTTAATTGCCGGCCGTGCGAGAGAGGGTTCACGGCTGAGAGAGGCGGCCTTCGCATCCTCGCCGGCTCGAAGTGCGTCCAGCCGGGTTGTGATACTGTCATGCACAAGAGTCAGTCGGAAGCTCTGTGACGTCAAAGAACCGTGATTTGATGAAGCACTCACGATCTGGACCCTCCTGAACCACGGACTGTACGTAGGGGCAGCTTGATGGGTCGTAATTGAGGTTGGCGGCGGTACGAACGGTTGCTGTGGGGCACCTGGGGTCGGCAGGACGGCGGGTGTGTTGCCATTGTGTATGGCTGACGTGCATTGGACGTTTGAATCAGAATCGAGCCGTTCACGGGTAGAAGAGGATCAATCCTCGATCCACCGCGAGGAAATCGATCCATCTACGCGTGTGATGCTCACCTGCGCTCGCCTTCGCTTGTGGAGGGAATTATAAACGTGCGGGTAGGATTCATGGGCGGTGCTGACGCAGGAAGTTGGCTGCAAGCGAAGGGGAACAGGGGGAACAGTGGAGAAAATCGAACTCACCGCGGGCGAAACGATCCATGCAGACGTGAACGTTGCAGGACGCCTCCAGATCCGCCGCCTCTTCCACGCTGTTTCTCCCCGTTTCCCGCCCGTATTCCACTCCCAACACGCATTCAAACTGTGCAAAACAACGGTGGACAGGCGCCTAACTGGGGAAAACGACGCGAGAACGGCCTCGAGAAGAGCTGGAACGAGCCCTTGGATGGGACACGATCGAGTTGGATGGGGGGCGAGACCATGGCCAAGGTCGAGAGAGGCACTCGGGAGCAGTCAGGCAGCCAACCAGCTCGCGTCCGAAAATCTCGGAAGCCCCGGCCCGTGACGCGCTTGGGGCGCTGTCGCGCCCCCGCTCCGGGCCATGGTTCGCATTCGTTCAGTCCAGACGCGACTGCTAAGGTGGGCCGGCGACAGTACGTAAGTAAGTTACGGTGCCGGGGCTCGACTCTCTTTCAGGTGTTCTTTTCGCGGCGTCGCAGCCTTGCCTGACTTGACTCCCAACTACTACCACCACCACCACCCACTGGCTGCCCTCGCCCTCGCCCTCTCCGGATCCGCTGTTGTCCTTGTACCTGACCCCCGTCCACCTCCAGATCCCATGGCCGGCCCTGAGCCCGCAATCATCCCATTTATGATGAACATTCACCGTTCTACGAACGGTTCGGCTTCGCTCTGACGATCCCGACTCCGTCACCGTCAAAGCCATCCTCGGATGGGCTAGTAGATGGATTGGGTGGGATGATGGTAGCTTGAGCCTTCGTTGGATAACCGATGAGGTGAGCATTTTCATGGCCGTCTGGAGCCCAGCCAGTACTATTAGTATATTGGCCCGGGAGTCGAAGCTCGACATGACCGTGCATATGGTCACTCACACTCATGCCGGCGCCTTTGTGCGGTTTTTTATGCAGGGTGCGGCATTTGTCCCCCAAGGACGACTCGGACCTGGATCTGCATGGGATAGTTGGGTCCGGGCGCCTCGAAGCTGCCAAAGCGTGGTATTCCGACAAGGGCCACAGCCTTGCCTCCGAGCCCATCGACACCGACCATTCCTTGCGCAAGAGGTTGCGCAGTGCACGTACGGCGTCGGGCAGCGGCACCTCAGCGGGAGAGCCTGAGATTCGGCTGTACGTCGTAGTTCCAGCTGTTTGTGGGTACAGCATGCATCCGGTACTATCTTGCGATATATGTTTACTAATGCTCGAAATGTCTACGCTTATATGCAAACCTGCCGCCGCTGTGCATCACCTTCGCCTATTCTCAGCGAAATACCTCGGCGCCAAGGACGGTGGGGTGGTTGAACGAGGCGAGTGGTCTCTTTACACGGTCCTCACGCGCTCATGAGCAGGGCTCTCATTTTGCTCAGAACGCGAAACATATTCCTTGGATCATTCTCGTTCGCAGAGGATGGATGATCATCTATGGGGCCCTTCCTGCGACTTGGAGAAGGACGATTCGATACCTGTAGGAAGCCAAATCCATCATTCCCCTGCACCGCTTAGTACCCCTCGATCACGATGCTGACTGGTTTTTCGACGACAGACTCGGATGGCCGCTCTTTACCATCCCGCTTTCGCATATGCGCAAAAAGCTCTTCGGGGCTTGCAGGACGGCCTCCCACCCGAACACAGGGACCGTGAGCCTGGGGAGAACGCAAGCGGCGTGACTGGCAATGTCGGGGCACCAGTCGCACTGATCGATGGTGGCAAAGACGATGGCGCGTTGGATGGGCACCGCTTCATAGCGCAGCTGCGCGACACTTTGCACGGACTCAGTGTGGTCGAGGTGGGACGCTCCGGACTTGATTCAAAGTCGAAGGAGGCTGCATCGGCACACGCTGCAGCCCTCGGTAGGGTGCTCCAGGAGCTCTTCGACGATCATACGCTCAAGGTGGAAGTGACGCCGTGCGGCGGCGGGATCGAGGTCGAGGTCGAGGCAGCGTGTCCCACTCCCTACCGAATCCCCACCTGCTACATCGTCGGGAAGGACAAGCTGGTGTCCGCGTGTGGTTCGGACTCGCGATCGGGACGGGCGCCGAATGTGCCGGAGAGCATGGTTGCGTATAGGGACGCGATGCTGGATGACAAGGTGAGCTACGGCTAGAACTTCCCACCATTCGCGTTTCTTCTGTCTCGCTGACACCAGCGGCGGTGACTGTACCAGCATGTCTCCATCTTTGCGGCGACCTGCTGTCCCTGCCTGGTCATCGGCACGTCGGGCTCCACCGTCCAGATTTACGCGGTGTTTTTCGCAGACTGGGTCTATCGCACCCATCTCTGTGACTACGTGCTCGACGCTGCTGACACCGACGTCGACGAGAAGGTCCACGTCATGCGCAAGACCGCGCGCATGCTGCGTGAGGTATACGCTAGGCTGCACGTCGGCGTATCCCTCGGGCCGCCCAAGCACGCATTGCTCCCCCAGCCCGCCATCCTCATGCCCGCCCCGCTGCCCGTGCACCTGTATCTGCTCGACCGCGTCATGCTAGGCCAGTCCAACGACCTCTTCACCGGTAAGCTCAAGCTTCCCGGGCCTCTGAACAACAACGATGGCGGCCCGGGCGACGGCGACAAGTCCAAGGAATCCTCCCGTGCTGAGGTGCGCGAGCTCCCCGTGCATGTCAAGTTCACGGACAATTACGGCGTGGCCGCCCACCGTCTCCTCGCTGCGCACACCGACGCCTCTGGGGCCCCACGGCCGCTCGCGCCGCAGCTCTACTGGGCGGGGGAGGTCGTGGCCGGGCTCTGGATGGTAGTGATGGAGACCCTGCCGCGCGACGTGCGCATGCTATGCCAGTACACTCGCAGGAACTGCTCGAAGCACGTAGCGTGGGGCGAGCTGGAGGACGTGCGCACCGCTGTGCAGCTGCTGCACGCGCATGGCTTCGTGCATGGGGACCTCCGCGATGGGAACGTGATGCTGCAGCGCCAGCCTGGGCACCGCGCGGCGAATTCGGATGCTGGCAGCGGCTTGAAGAAGGGGGAAAATCGAAATGATTCTGGCACCAGTCACGGTGCTGGGGACAATGGTGTTGGTACGGCGGTGGTACTGGCACCGCGTGCGTATCTCATCGACTTCGACTCGGCAGGCAAGGAGGGCGAGGTGCGCTATCCGATGGACCCCAACCCGGACATCCTGTGGCCGCGCCCCGCGTCTGAGCTGCCGGGGCAGCTGGTCACCAAGGACGATGATGTGTTTATGCTGGAGAGACTGCTTCAAGCTCCGGAGGAGCCTAAAGGTGGGGATGGACAAGATGACAAAGCGAGTCGCAAACGCAAGCCCGGGAAGGAGGGTGACGTTGACAAACGCAAGCGCAAGCGAAACGACGTTGACAAGGGCAAACATGGCAAGCACAAGCACTAACGGCATGATACCTCAGACAAGCGGACTCCTCGGGCTCGGGACCACGACCACGACGGACAGAGTGACTCTAAGGTTGAGTAACCTGTCTTCGTGGGACTGGTCGCCGCGAGTGCCTTGGCCTCGGTTGACGAGATCTATGGGCCAGACGATACCGCCACTCATACTGCGTGAACTTCAAGTTGAACTTCTTACAACATCCTCCTGCGAAGACATTGGATCCCTGCCTGACGGACACTGACTACTATAGCATTTCGATTCATTCCATGGCGCAGCCAAGTCGCCTGATAATTAATTAATACACTGGATGTGACATGGCCGCCGCCGTTGCGAGAGATCTAGAGCAACGAGCGACATAGACGTAAACCCTGGTAATATTGGAGGTTGTGATGTAATTGACTCCGCTGCACCCCCATACACCCCGGACAGTTCTCGATATATACTTACCTCGTTTCCCCCGTTCTTGTCTCGTCTTGTCCCAACCAACCAACATCCAGCGTCCGTAGTCGCCCTGTACCGCTTCCTAGTATCTACATATATGCGCATATGTACATCGTCCAACGTGCCGGTCTCGTCCTATTCCATTCATTATTCCCTCTGCTGTTTGTGCTCGCTGTTCGCAGTTACGACTCATGACCACTTCTCCCTGCTCCAGGCTTCAGGCTCCATACTCCAGCCAACCTCGTGGTTGGCGCCGTCGGTGTATGCGCATTCGCAAGCAACGAGTGCGAGTGTACATATATGCCGCAGTATCGGACGCCCCGGGCCATGTTTAGCGTTGGTTCGGTCAATGCATTTAGGAGATGCGACTGCTAAGATGGGCGACAGTACGTAAGTAAGTCACGGTCCCGGGACTCGACTCACTTTCTTTTCCGAGCGCCTTGCTTGACCTGACTTACAACCACCACCACCACCATCACCACCACCCAGCTGCCCTCACCCTCACCCTCGGCCGCGACAGGCCTCGCCCTCACCCTCACCCTCACCCTCGTCGTCGCTTTCTCCGTTGCCCCCTGTCGTCCTTGTCCTTCCGCGATGCAGGTTGACTCCCGTTCGTCTCCAGATCCCCACCCGCAATCGTTCCGTTCGTGATGAATGTTCACCCGTTCTACGAAACTATCGAGCTCGATTTCGACTCTGTCACCGTCGATGCCATCCTCGAAAAGGGTCGCAGATGGTTGCTGGGCTACGGTCAAGATCGGGGCCCGACCCTTCGTTGGATAACCGACAAGGTGAGCACTGTCAACATCTGCCGCCAGTGGACTCGCCCACTGCAGTACATGCCTAGGTAGTATGGGCCTCAGGCTGCAAAGCGGCCAGAGCTCGACATTGATATTAACTTGAATGCATGTACACGGTTAACGGTTTGCCTTGGCACTCGCAGAGCGTGGCATTTGTTCCCAAGTACGACACGGATGTGCCATGGTCGCTCCAGAACAACGCCAACGCGTGGTATTGCAACAAGGGCCACTGCCTTACCTCCGAACCCATCGACACCGACGACTCCTTGCGGAAGAGGCTGCACAGTGCACTTGGGGGCAGCGCTGCCACCGCGACAGGCGGGCTCGAGATCCAGCTGTATCTCGTAGCTCCAGCTACCCCGGGTAGATATTTAGCCCATTGTCCCGTCCAATACTAGCGCTAACCACTTACCATTTCCCTGCCATGCGTACGGCTGCTGCGCCTTACTACTCTTACTCTTATTCCTACATATCCCCGCTTGTTCTCAGCCCCACGCTTCCGCTTCAGCATGGGGGTGCACGTGGAAGAAGGCTAGTCCATCAGGAAAAACCTCCCATAATATTCGACACGATATAGCGCTATTTATTGATTTTAGCTGGTTAGCCTAATGATGCAAGTCCCCTCCTCATGAGCAGCGAATAGCGTTAGAATAGCTCATATATTCATTCAATAGTCTTCCCGGGGATCACGAAACCCACACCACACGTAGCATTGCAGAGACTATATTCATTGCATGACCTATCTACGAACAGCAAGTACGTCTACAATGGGTGGCCAACGAGCATGCAGCACACTGGGTATGTAAACTGCTTTCAACTGCTCGGGCTCCTCGGAAAACGGGGTCAGAACTCGCATGACAACAGACACAGGACATCACGATGGACCCCATGAACCTCAGGCGTGGTTCCAACAGCCCTGCGAAGATGCGCTGAAGACGGCATCGAAAACCTGCCTGCACGCACACTTACTCCACCAGGTTCAGGACGTGCGACGCAAGAGTAATCGAAACGTTGCGGATTGCACTTGAGCCAAGCCGCAACGTTCCCGTGTACACGTCAGGCCATCCTGGCACTCACACAAACCTGCGCAGCGAAGGGACTCACCACACAATCACGCCTATTTGCCCGTCCCGAGGTTAACCCTCTCCAATAACAAAGACAGCCAGCAACCCACCGTGTGACACAACTTACCTCTGATGCTACCCGAAGCTTGTATTGCCCAGTGCAAGAGTCGGCGAAACAGTGTGATGAGCATGTGTACCCAAGGAACCTCGAAGCGAGTGCCGCACACCTACGCCACCACGGTAGCGAAGGTCGAGGAGGAGCCTTGCATGGCGTTGTTAAACCTAGAGGCTAGAGCACCAGGAGCGGGACTTCAGCTCCGGAAAGGGAGGGAAGCTCGATGTGAAAATGACGAGCCGACAGCTCAAGTGAAAGTACGTACCGACGTAATGCATTCTCCCGTGTCCACCTAACCTATCCTTAGTTAAGCTAACCTCCAGGCGCAAAATAGTAGCATTGCACACCGTTTCCAAGTATTGGGAGCGGCGAAAACATGCTTACCTCGGTAAACCACTCGAGCTATCTTACCCTCCGGCGCAGATGGGTGTCGAATGTGTCGAATAGTGCCGAAATAGACCACCAGATCAGAAATTGTGACGTCAAGCATAGGATGAACCGGGGATGAACGAGAACGAAAGCCAGAGTCGAGACGACGGTGGATGGAAAAACTGCCGCAAAGCGCAGCGCCGCCTCCCTGGAAACGGTTAGCGCGCACTTCAGGGCAGGCTTACCTCGACTTCAATTTCCCGAGCTTCAGCAAGGGCTGCGGTCTGCTCCGCCAAGCGCCGATGGGCCTCAAAACCACACCGAAGGTAAGTCTATCTTTTCGTCAACGTCCGCGCCCCAGCAAGATAATATGCTAAGGTGTGACTTTTAGGCACCCTATGGGACTTGAAATTGGGGGGGTTACGGTGGCCAGCACAAATATTGGTTAGATAGCTAGATTAGCGGCGAGTATCACTATTTTATCGCTAACTAGGGCGGGAGGTTTTTCCTGATGTCGTCCGTTTGTGAGATCCTCGCACACGCTCACGCGGCTTCACTGTTTGCTCAGAACGCCAAACATACGTCTCGAGTAATCAGCGGGCCCACTGGGCGGCCAGGGGGGTCTGGTACGGATTCGACGTTTACCACGACGGGGACAATTCTATACTGGTACGAGCCAAGTTCATTGTCCCTGCGCGCTACCCTGAAGTGTATGCTTTCGACAGACTCGGATGGCCGCTCTTTTTGAGCCCGCTTTCGCATACGCGCAAAATGCTCTTTGGGGCTTGCAGGATACTACCCCACTTGGCGAGGGCGAGAACCGCGAGGAGGAGGGGAATGCAGGGAGTGTTGGGGCGGTGGTCGATGCCACTGGCAGTGGCAAAGACGATGTGTTGGATGCACATCTCTTCATGGCGCAACTGCGTGACACTTTTAACGGCCTGAAAATGGGATTTTCTGAATCCGAGTCGAAGCAGGGCGCGTTCACACACGGTGTGGCCCTCAGCAAGGTGCTCCAGCTGCTCTTCGATGATCCAACCCTCGACGCCTGGGTGCAAGTCTCCATGAACCATTTACCCAGGATCGAAATTGAGGCGGAGTGCCCCACTCCCTGTGGGATCCCCGCCCTTTATGTTTTCGCAAACGATAGACTAACGTCTCTACGTGATCCGAAGATGGAATCCCAAGGTGTGCTGGAGGGCATGGCCGCGTACAGGGATGCAATCTTGAAGACAGCGGTGAGCCAGAACACAGCCCTCAGCCGCATTTTTCTCTTTCTGACTCTACCTGCGGCCTCCCATCAGCGTGCCCCCATCTACGATGCCACCTGCTGTCCCTGCCTGGTCATCGGGACAGCGGGTGCCACCCTCCAGATTTTCGCGGCGTATTTCGCCGACAGGATCTATCGCACCCATCTCTGCGACTTCGCACTCGACGCCGACGCCGACGCGCACCATGACGTCGCCGCCGTTGCCACTAAGCTCCGCGTCATCCGCAACACCGCGCGCATGTTGCGTGAGGGGTACGCCAGAGTGCACGTCGGTGCATACATCCTGCCACCCACGCACACATGCCGCCCCCCATCTCCTCCCCCCGGCCCGCCATCCTCATGCCAGTGCCCGCCCCGCTGCCCGTGCACCTCTATCTTCGCGACCGCGTCACTCGGGGCCAGAACAGCGACGTCTTTACCGGCACACTGACGCTTTCTGCGCAGCGCGGTACCGACGACTCCGAGTCGTCCGATCGTGAGCTGCCCGTGCACGTCAAGTTTGTCCCGGAGTACAGCGTCGCCGCGCACCGTCTCCTCGCCACGCACACCGACGCCTCCGGCGCCCCACGCCCGCTCGCGCCTCAGCTGTACTGGGCCGGGGAGATCGTACCCGGGCTCTGGATGATAGTCATGGAGACCCTACCTCCTGACGCGCGCATGCTCTACCGGTACTTGCGCGGGAACCCCGACCCGGACTGCTCGGAGCCCCCTACGTGGGACGAGCTAGGGGACGTGCGTGCGGCGGTACGGCTGCTGCACGCGCATGGCATTGTGCATGGGGACATCCGTAGCGGGAACATCATGCTGCAGAGGCCGGCACGGCTCGCCCCCAATTCCGAGTCAGAAGCAGACAGCGCCAGCAGCAGCAGTGCTGCTGCCAGTAACTGCCTGAGTACCACTGCCAGTAGTACTGGTGGTAGCGGTGTGGAGATGTCGCCGGCGCGCGCGTACCTCATCGACTTCGACTGGGCGGGCAAGGAGGGCGAGGCACGCTATCCGGTGGATCCGACTTTGAATCCGGACGTCGAGTGGCCGCGCCCCGTGTCTGAGCTGCCCGGGCAGCTGATCACCAAGGACGACGATTTGTTCATGCTTGAGAAGCTGCTTGGAGATCGGCAAGAGAGTGACTGTGGGCATGAAGACAGTGAACAAGACGACAACTTGAACGTTAACAAGCGCAAGCGCAAGCGCGAGGAAAACACCACCTTGGACGTCAACAAGGAGACCTGAGGTCGAGATCATGGCCGCGACCACGACCATAACGGACAGAGTAACTCAGAAGTTGAGTGGCTTGGCCTCGAGCCCATCCACTCTCTGTTCCAGGCTCCAGTCAGGCCTCGTCCCTCCCAGTTCGCCTGGTGCGGCGTATTTGTCGCAATTATTGAGATCTGTGCACACCGCGGCTTGGATGCACGTGGAGCACCAATTCCTTGGCCATCTAATGTGTTTGATGAACTGTCTCGTCTTGTTGTGCATGTAGGACTTACTGCCAGTGCTAGTCGCTGACCGTACATTGTTGAGTCTTGAAGGTGTGTGGCTATAGTGATGGCGCTAGTAGATATGATGTCTTCCGATCCGTGTATACACTAGTAAATAATTCGACAGTGGCGAGCGCGAACGTAGAGCTGTACGTATACGCCGCAGTATCCTCCTCCTCGGATCCCTGTTTATCGTCATTATTTCGGTCCACGGATTGGGAGATACGACTGCTAAGGTGGGTGACACCACGTAAGTTCCCGTCACGGTCCCGGGGCTCGACTCACTTTCGACGGTAACGTTAACTTTATTCACGACATCGCAGCGTTGGCTGACCTGCCAGCTCGTCCTCGTCCTCGTCCTCTCCATGTCCTTGTCCTTCCACAATGCTTGACCCCCATCCACCTCAGCATTCCACCCCCATAATCGTTCCGTTCGTGATGAACTTTCACCCATTCTACGAAACGATCGAGCTGGGATCCGGCAATTTCGACTCGGTCACTGCCATCCTCGAAAAGGGTCGCAGATGGATGCAGGCCCCGCGCCGGGGCTACTACGACCACTGGGGCCCGATCCTTCGTTGGATAACCGACAAGGTGAGCATTAACATCTGCCGCTGGAGCCCAGTAATACACACGTATGCCAGTGGCCTGCAAAGCGGCCAAAGCTCTTCTAAGAGGGGTAGTCAGTTACGGCGATTCGGAGGAGTGATTTGCGGTGGATTCGGTAAGGGGATTCTGAGGCGATTCGTCATCAGCGAACCCGCAGGGAATCTCGCATGTGCTCTGACCACCCCACTGCCTGTGAAAGGTGGATTCTGGGTGGACTCTGGTGCCAAGCCCGAATCGCGATTCTCCCTTAAGTGCCTGTTGATGCTCCCTGATGCAGGGGAATCCAGTAGAGGGACTCGCGATTCTGGGGGGTGAACCTCCTCCAGTGGCAGAGGAGGTTCGACGATTCGCCGCGGCCGCCGCGATTCCCTGCGAATTGCGGATTCCCTCTCCCCCGAATCCCCTCCCGAATCGTTTTCGCGAATCCCCTCGGAATCGCCATAACTGGCAGTGCTCCTAATGGGGTGGTCAGAGTGGGCGATTCTGCACGATTTTGGGGATGATTCTGGGAACGATTCTGAGCACGATTCTGGTCGCCAGAATCGAGCAGAATCGAGTACTAGAATCGCAGAAGCGGCTCCAGAGCAGCCGCTTGTGTCCAAAATCGGGCCCAAAATCGCGTTTTCCGACTACGGGGTGGTCAGAGTGGACGCAATTTTGATGGCGATTCAGGACCAGAATCATCACAGAATCGCGTCCAGAATCAAGCGAGAATCGCCCACTCAGGCTCTGACCACCCCTTTTAAAGGGGAGGTCAAAGTTGACGATTCTCGTGCGATTTTGCATGCGATTCTGCGGCGATTATGAGATGCAGAATCACCATCAAAATCGCACCTACTCTGACCACCCCGGCCCCAAACGCGATTTTGGCCGCAATTCTGATTCTGAGTACGATCTGGGATGAGGCAGAATCGCGATGCCAAAATCGCGATCCTGGGGACAGAAGCGGCTCTGGAGCCGCTTCTGCGATTCTGCACGATTCTGCACGATTCTGGCGACCAGAATCGTGTTCAGAATCGTTCCCGGAATCGTCCTCAGAATCGTGGAGATCACCCACTCTGACCATCCCTAATTTCATAATTTTCAACTTTAATATCAATAGGGGAGGTCAGAGTTGCCGATTCTACTCGTTTCTCGTCGATTCTGAGGACGATTCTGAGACCCGCTTCTTGCGAGAATCGAGGTCGGATTTATTCGGGAATCGGGCGCTTAGGCAGAAACGACCCAGAAACGGCGTTTTTGCAGAAGCGACTCTGGAGTCGCTTCTGCAACCAGAATCGCCGTTTCTTGCCTCCTCGATTCTCTGGCCGCTTCTGGCGACCCCAAACGCTCCTTGCAGCGGCCTGTAGCACCCACGATTAATCAGACTCAAAAGCGGGGCGGTCAAACTTGCCGCGATTCTAGGACGATTAAAGGACCACGATTTTGCTCAAAATCGCTCGAGAAACGACCGAAAATCGGCCACTGAATCGCCAACTCTGACCTCCCCTAATGCGTGTACGTGGTTAACGGTTCTCCCTGGCACTCGCAGAGCACGGCATTTGTTCGCAAGGACGACTCGGACGTGTCGTCGCTCCGGGAGGATGCCAAGGCGTGGTATTGCAACAAGGGCCGCTGCCTTACCTCCGAACCCGTCGACACCGACGACTCCTTGTGGAAGAGGTTGCACAGGGGCAGCGCGTCCACCGCAACAGGCGAGCTCGAGATCCAGCTGTATCTCGTGGCTCCAGCTACCCAGCGTAGGTATTTGGTTCCGTTCAATACTCGCACCGACCACTTATGTACCGTTTTCCTGCCATGCGTACGGCCGTTGCGCCTTACTCTTGCTCTTGCTCTTACCCCCGCTTGTTCTCAGCCACAAAGGTCCGCTTCGACACCGGAGTGCATGCGGAACAAAGTGAGTCGTCGGTTTGTGAGATTCTCGCACGCTCACACGTGGCTTCGCTGTTTACGCAGTACGCCGAATGTACATCTTGGATTATCAGCCGGATTCGGAGGAGTTGTGGTACCCGGACTCCGATGGTAGTGATACCGACAAGGACAACTCTATACTTGTACGGGCCAAGTCCGTCGTCCCCGTCCGTTACTATCCTTGCGCTTATGCTTTCGACAGACTCGGATGGCCGCTCTTTACGAGCCCGCCTTCGCATACGCGCAAAACGCTCTTCGGGGCTTGCAGGACGTCCCACTCAGCGACTCGGGCGGGAACCACGAGGAGGAGGGGAATGCAGGGAGTGTCGTGGCAGCGGGTGATGCCATGGTCTGCGATGCTATTGGCGAGGACGATGTGTTGGACACACATCTCTTCATGGCGCAACTGCGTGACGCTTTAAACGGCCTGAAAGCAGGATGTCCTGACTCGGAGTCGAAGGAGGGCGCATCGGCACACGGTGTGACCCTCGGTAAGGTGCTCCAGCTGCTGTTCGACGATCCAACCCTCAAGGTGCAAGTCAAACTGACCGGCTTCGGGAGACGTGGAGGGCCATTGCCAAGGATCAAAATCGAAGCAGAGTGCCCCACGCCCTGCGGAATCCCCGCCCTGTATGTTGTTGCGGAGTCATGGAGAGCCTGGTGCGGCGGGATGCGGACATGCCCGAGGACGGTGTCGATGGCTCAGAGAACTTCACGCGGCCGGAGTTTGTGAGGAACGCATGTTGTAGCTTAGCCGAAATATATTTCTTGGCAGCGTCTGGTAGCCTCGTGTTGCGGGCGGGCCGGGTGCATGCGTGCGCGAGGAAGAGACGAAAAAGGCCGTTGATTATGCTGGACTTACGGTGTGTAGTGGGCAGTATAGGTGTGTAGTGGTAGCTAGAGATGTGTAGTGGGGAGTAGAGACGTGTAGTGGGTAGAGGGACTTGGAAACGGACGAGAAGTCCACCGGCGCTTAGGACACTCTTCCGATCAAGCTCGCGTCTCGCCTCCGACGCGTCTCTGCTCTGCACCACCACCTCCCATTCGACTCTTGTGCTACATGTGCTGTCTGCCTCAAATACCTCACACGCTCAGCTCTTCAGCACTCCCTCAACCCAGCTCAATGCAGCCCGCCTGCCGGATTCGCCCTCGGAGCACACACGCTGGCACTGACGGAGTTCACGGAGATGCCTTGCAGCGGTACGTACCTCTCTTCGACCTTCGCGTGAGGCTCGTGGATGTCGCCGGCGAGAATGTCCGGGTGAGTCCGTCCGCCATCTTCCGTCCAAGTATTCTGCCAGTGGCTCGCCCACCAAGTCCTGCGCCGGAGTCTACCACCACGGTCTCGTCCCCCAGTATCTCCCATCAACGCTCTCTGCGCAGAATGATCGCCCAGAGCTCTCGCAACGTCAGATTGCGATAGCACGTACCTGCCAATCACGCCTCGCACTCGCCGGATGCCACCGCCGGCGAGCCATGTTCCAGGTGAGTCCCAGTCTGCCACGCCGCCATCTCCCGTGTCCCGTACAAATGCCCCGCCGGTGCGTCTTCCTCGAGCCGCAAATCCGCCAGCTGCACCCCCATACACCCTCGCCAGCGTGTCCAGACAACGCGGACAGGTTGGTATCTGCTCTCCGACGGGAGCAGGGTGTCCGCGAGCCGACTAGGTGCACGCAGCAGCTCTAGGGAGACCTCGAAGCAGGAGATTCAACTGGTACGTACCTGAGTCCGCCATCTCCATCTGTTGCCACCCTGTCCGAGTGCCCGAGCGCGATCCTTGTCCGCCGGGAGCCAAGTCCGCTTCCAGTACCCCGCCCGTCGTCTTCTGCGCATCTCCGAGCTCAGCCTCGGCTTTGAAGCTCATGAAGAAAGGTACGTACCTGTCATTCCGCGTCTGTGCGTGATGCGTGTCGCCCCCCTGAAAGAACTCGTACTCCGCCCTTACCGCAAGCCTTGAAAGTGCCTGCCATCGAGAGCTCGGGCCGGCGGCCCACGCTCGTCCGTCTTCGCACCCCCGTCCTGAGACTATCGCGTCCATCTCCCGTGGTAGGTTCCCGGCCAGTGCGTCTGCGCGACTCCCGAATGTTGAATCTTGAGACCGCCGGCAGCACGAGTGCGACTGCAAAGCTCCAAGGTCAGTCTCGCTCAGAATGTTCCGAAGAGAAAACAACGTACCTCCACCGTCTCGTCAGTACATGTTACATAAGAGACATATCCTGTTCGCGTACCCTGCTGGACTGTCTGCGTAGTGCGCGAGCCAGCAACCAGCGTGCATCAAGAATGCGGGCCGGGCGCGCAGACTCGTCCATCTTGTGCCGCCCCTCTCGAGGCCTGAGGCCTTACCCGTGGGCGTACTGTTGACGTACTCGTGGAAGCGATGGGCTCGTCTTCCCGCCGCCATTTCGAGTGCGTCTATGGCTTCCATATCGGTCTGCCGCCGGTGGTATTCCTCGCCGCGTGCACTGAGCTAGAGTATTAGCACTGTAAAATAGCAATCAAAATCAGATCACGTACCGCACATCCAATATGCATGTTATGAGATGTTATGCCTGCCGGGACCGCGTTCATGCGCGAACAACTGTACCTCAGATGGCAGCTTGATGATCGCCGTGGAAAGAATGTCAAGCGTGCTCCGTGTCTGCAGACAGACCGCGGCGTGAGAAATCAACGCAAATCAATTAGCCAGCAAAATGCGATGCTCACCGTGCTCTCGCGTGGTCGTCCATGGGCCAACCATCCAGGTCGCAATCCCAGCTGGGATGTACACACCTGCCAGTGAGGTGAGTCATGATGGAAAAAGACAACGGTGGACCATGAGCTTACCGTGAATGGTAGGCAGCGAGCATGACCCAGAACGGACTGCGTTTGCGATCGTGATAAGGCGTGAGGACTCGGAGGATAGGGCAGCGGCAGGCAGTGGGGGGAAAGTAGGAGTGGAAGACCGACCTTCGAGCAGGGCATGGGCTGATAGACCCCCGCTGCACGTCACACCGGCCGGGTGAAGGGCTCCGCAACCCAGTAAGCTGTATGTAATAATGGGACTTAATTCAATCATCCATGTCGAGGCCGCTCGTTGCAGTGCCTCGACTGCCGGCTAACCTTCTTCACAGCACACCTTCATGCCAGCTGATTCGAGCAGCCATTACCCGCACTGCTCAGGGGTTTGATCTGTTTCATCTTATCTCGCTGCGTTCATGGTCACTCAGGGTTGAGACACTTGACGTGAAAACACGGTGAGCACATCTTACATTCACTTACTCTCTGAGAAGTGAATGTGGGAGGAAACCGAGGGCATGCAGTGGTTCACTCCTTGCACACAGATTCCCCTCACACTCACTTCTCGCCAGTCCGAGCTCTGAAACGCGCAGGATAAAATTCCGAGGGCTTAATCAGTGCCAAGAGCAGGCCTAGATGGAGCTCGAAATGTGGCTTTGGAGTGTCGCCGCTCCCCGGAAGTACTTACATTATGACGGATCATGGCGCGCGCACATTGTGGAATATGGTTCAAGCACAAGTTTCTGATTACCCAAGCCGCGGCCAAGTCCCGAGGGCTGATAGACTCGCCGCCGCTCTAGAATTTCGAAAAATCGCGCATTCAGTTACAGAGACCGCGTGAAGAGAGCCGGCACGAACCTACCGAAAGCACAACCCATTCGCCGGCGCCGCAATCTGCCAACTGCTGTCCGTACCTGCAGCCACTGCCCACTGGCATCTATCCGTGCTGGCTCACACCGACTGAACCACCATGTTAGTCGACAAGGTCGTCATATTTAAGAACAGGATGCTCGACGTCAGGCTGCCTTACTAGCTACAGCCTGAGCATCTTCATTTCACCCTCGACCACACCACATCCCGGGCCTTCCAATTCCCGGGCGTGGCCGAACCAACGCTTGCAGCGGACTCGATACAGCATGCGCTTCACGTCTCCGATCCGCGTCGCCTGTCCGCGCCCTATCCCCGGTCTCCGTCTGCCTTCGCCATCAGTATTACGCCTCCTCCGTATCAAGCCACGGTACAGCGACAGGCGGGGCTGCGTCCGAGGACACCTGCGAGAGAACACGGATGATACGCTCTGTAAGCAATATTCCGCTCCTCCGTGGTAAGAACAGCGCTCACCATCGCACTGCAAGCGAATTAACCAGAGACGACGAGGCGGGGATGTACTGGATGGTCGAGGACTACATCGAGTCTGTCGTCCTCCAGCACGGCCTCAAGCTCGTCGGATGGCCGCCCGACATCCCCTTCCAGAACCTCAGCAACATCCGTGGCGGGGTTTCTGCGCTCATGCACCTTGAGTACCGATGGGAGTCGGGGATCCTGAGGTTCGCCCAGATGATGGAGGACGAACACCTGACAGCCTCTGTCAACACCGAGCACCTCGCCCCCGCCCCGAAGTTTCAAGTGCACGCATCGCAAGGGTCCGGGTGGCTGAGAGGACATCGGCCGTGCGTGTTGGTACCGGTACATGACAAACCCGTGCAACTTCGCGCCCGCCACCCCAAGACTGGTCCGATGACGCCGAAGTACATCCCTGCTGAGTGGGACAACTAGGCGGCGGGTAGGGTAGGATATTTTGTGTTGGGGACGGGCTATCGGTGGATTAGCGGGGCGGCTGTGAAGTTCATTGATCGCGCTCGGGGTGACTCGATGATCGTAGTCACTACACCGTCGTGCCTTACATTAGCTTACATTAACGCTGTTCCGGAGGCTGCACACCAGGAGAGCATCGAACATACCTACATAGTATACAGTCAACAAATCTTGAGTCTTGACCTGCCACGGACCAGTAGCCCGTGTCCGAAGTACTATTATTTGCCATGATCATGCACCCCGGGTTTGGCCCTTCAACGTGGTTTGCTGTCTGGCCGGCGGTCATGAACCCGCCAATGTTAGCACAACGGATCCGTCAAGAGAAGCCAGTCCGAAGCAATAAACAGATGATAAGCTTACCCGGCACAACATCCCGTTCGCACCGCATTTGCGCGCGGTGTCTGATCGGCGAAACCCCCAGCCTCGGCTACCGACCACGGCTCGCTCCTAAACTACAATCCCGCCCCAAGCGTGCTCCGGACTCCACGCCCTCTCCCGCATCTCCGTGCCCGTGTTCTGTTCCGGCTCGCAGCGATGGTCTGTGCGTGTGCAAAAGTGCACGGGCCACTGTAACGATGAATAAGTAAGTGGAAGACCACGCCGTTCAAGCCACTCACCACCACCTTTTCGAGTCTTCATCCTCAGCTACTATCCTCATGCACGTTTCTTCCCCGCATCCCATAGCAGCCGGTGTCACTCCGGACTCGCCGCCTCGTCGTCTTGAACCAATCGGCGCACTTGCAGCGGCTGCCCGAGGTGTTGGTTTGATCCCCGGGGCCGTGTTAATAGCATTGGTGAGCTCATCGTCCTTTGTCGTGTTCCTGAACTGGCTACATGGCGTCCGTGCCTTGTTGTGTGGCTCCGAGGCTCAGCGCTCCCTGTCGAACCGCGTGTTCCTGCATGACGCTGACTGGGTTTTTGCAGCGCGTTACGATCGGACATGGTCATCGGTGCTGTCATAGAAAGGTACATTAGCTATGGTGCTCATGAGAACACGTCTAACTTACAGTCTTTCTTGCCCGGCGCAAGCATTGGGAAAAGACGTCTGGACTCGCTTAACGTACGTGGTTGCCGCATGAGTATGCATCGGGCGAGGCCTGATCTATCTCGTTCGAGGCACAGCGCTCTCGGTCGCCGGTTCGGACGCGCCTAAACACGCCAAACGAATGTAAGCATATCCGAGCTCCCCAGTGTGAGGACGCGTGCTCACCGTTGTGCCAAGCCTCTTCCGCCTGGATTCCTCGCCTCTCAGTCCTCGATGTCAAAGCTGGTACGTCATACGATGCTCTTGGTGGTAAGAAATATATTGACAAGGTCGGAATGCGGGCGGTCGGACAGATACTCTACATACAACATGGTCGCGCTGGGAGGGCTCGGCGGGCTCGGTCCATCCTCGTCGTCTGGCGTCCCGTGCCCGCGATCCGTCCTATGCAGGGGTCTGCACACTCGCACGATCGTACAGCCGTTATCTTTCTACCCGTCCCCGGCTTTGGTGGCTGGGGCTGTTGCCTACCCAGCCGCGTCGCGCCATCAGTCGGAAACAGAGGCGAACTGCCTGTCTTGCCCGTTGCTGAACGCCATGTTTCCGTCACACGTCCTAGTTGTATCTGAAATATGCGAGAGATCAGTATGGCTAGCGAGACTCTCATACATGCCGTATGACCCGTGCGCGACGGGCCATTTTGCGGGGCTCGCGCTACGTCCAGTGGTGTTCGCACCGCATCTCGGCGGCGAGATTGAGGATAGAGCGGAGGCCGGACACCAGGTAGACGTTGAGTGATGGTGTCTTGGCATCTGCTGTCGGATCTGGCTTGCGGCCGGAGGCAGTAACCGGGGAAGTGGTGCGGCGTGCCTGTCTATTCCGTGTCCCTGCCCGGGACATGGTCTGTCTAGGGGACGTGCGTGCGGCGGTACGGCTGCTGCACGCGCATGGCATGTACATGGGGACATCCGTAGCGGGAACATCATGCTGCAGAGGCCGGCACGGCTCGCCCCCAATTCCGAGTCAGAAGCAGACAGCGCCAGCAGCAGCAGTGCTGCTGCCAGTAACTGCCTGAGTACCACTGCCAGTAGTACTGGTGGTAGCGGTGTGGAGATGTCGCTGGCGCGCGCGTACCTCATCGACTTCGACTGGGCGGGCAAGGAGGGCGAGGCACGCTATCCGGTGGATCCGACTTTGAATCCGGACGTCGAGTGGCCGCGCCCCGTGTCTGAGCTGCCTGGGCAGCTGATAACCAAGGATGATGATTTGTTCATGCTTGAGGGGCTGCTTGGAGATCGGTGAGAGAGTGACTGTGGGCATGAAGATGAACAAGACCGTGACGACAACGTTAACAAACGCAAGCGCAAGCGCGAGGAAAACACCACCTTGGACGTCAACAAGGAGACCTGAGGTCGAGATCACGGCCAAGGCTACGACCTCTGTGACAATGGACAGAGTAACTCAGAAGTTGAGTGGCTCGGCCTCGAGCCCAGATATCCACTCTCTGTTCCAGGCTCCAGTCAGGCCTCGTCCCTCCCAGTTCGCCTGGTGCGGCGTATTTGTCGCGATTATTGAGATCCGTGGAGCACCAATTCCTTGGCCATCTAATGTGTTTGATGAACTGTCTCATCTTGTTGTGTATGTAGGACTTACTGCCAGTGCTAGTCGCTGACCGTACATTGTTGAGTGTTGAAGGCCCGGTGTGGCTATACTAGTGATGGCGCTAGATGTGATGTCTTCCGATCCGTGTATACACTAGTAAATAATTCGACAGTGGCGAGTGCGAACGTAGAGCTGTACGTATACGCCGCAGTATCCTCCTCCTCGGATCCCTGTTTATCGTCATTATTTCGGTCCACAGATTGGGAGATGCGACTGCTAAGGTGGGTGACACCACGTAAGTTCCCGTCACGGTCCGGGGGCTCGACTCACTTTCGGTAACGTTAACTCTATTCACGGCATCGTAGTGTTGGCTGACCTGCCAGCTCCTCGGAGCTCGCCCTCGCCCTCGCCCTCGTCCTCGCCCTCTCCATTGCCCCCTCAGGCTGTCCTTGTCCTTCCACAATGCTTGACCCCCATCCACCTCAGGCTCCGATACATTCCACCCCCACAATCGTTCCGTTCGTGATGAACATTCACCCATTCTACGAAACGATCGAGCTGGGATCCGGCGATTTCGACTCGGTCACTGCCATCCTCGAAAAGGGTCGCAGATGGATGCAGGTCCCGCGCCGGGGCTACTACGACCACTGGGGCCCCAGCCTTCGTTGGATAACCGACAAGGTGAGTAAATTTGGGGTGGTCGGTTACAGCGATTCGCAGGGGGATTCGATGGGGGATTCGGAGGCGGTTTGCGGTTGGCGAATCCGCAGGGAATCTCGTGTGTGCTCTGACCACCCCGCCTGTGAAAGGTGGATTCTGGGTGGATTCTGGTGCCAAGCCCGAATCGCGATTCTCCCTTAAGTGCCTGTTGATGCTCCCTGATGCAGGGGAATCCAGTAGAGGGAATCGCGATTCTGGGGGGCGAACCTCCTGCAGAGGAGGTTCGACGATTCGCCGCGATTCCCTGTGAATAGGAGCGGTCAGAGTAGGCGATTCTGGTCGTTTTTCGTTTGATTTGATGGCGATTCGTTTTTTGGCAGAATCGAGGTCGGATTTATATATTCGGGAATCGGGCGCTTAGGCAGAAACGACCCAGAAACGCCGTTTTTGCAGAAGCGACTCTGGAGTCGCTTCTGCAGCCAGAATCGCCGTTTCTGCCTCTCGATTCTTGGACGCCGCTGTTGCGTGGTTCTCTATACTCCAGTTTCGTGATGACAAGCCTAACTTAAATTATGTTTGCATTTCAGTAAGTCCTAGTTCGTTCACAGTTGTCAGCCAAGCGGGGTTCAAGTTAGCCCTATGATTCGATGGCGTCCGCAGAATCAGATTAATCAGAGTCCACAGCGGCGCTGCAAGTTGAATCTTTGTTTGTTTGTGGCGTGCCGACTGCAGTTCGGTTGCATGCTATACCCTTCAGTATGCTAACACAGTACAAAATCTTACAGTGCGAGTTAGTTGACTTGTGTCGTACCCGTCCGCACACCACTGCCTGAGTGCGAGTTAGGGTGGGAGGGTACGGGACAGTGCTTCTTTGAGTGTCCAAAAAGCCGGACAGAGAATCGGGGTGAGAACGGGGCGGTCAAACCAGGTGCCGATTCTGGGGCGATTCTTGATCTCGATTTTTGGCAAAATCACTGGAGCAGCGACCAAAAATCGAGACCAGAAACGCCTACACTGACCGCTCCTAATCGCGGATTCCCTCTCCCCCGAATCCCCTCCCGAATCGTTTTCGCGAATCCCCTCGGAATCGCCATAACTGGCTGCTCCTAATTTCATAATTTTCAACTTTAATATCAATGCGTGTACGTGGTTAACGGTTCTCCCTGGCACTCGCAGAGCACGGCATTTGTTCGCAAGGACGACTCGGACGTGTCGTCGCTCCGGGAGGATGCCAAGGCGTGGTATTGCAACAAGGGCCGCTGCCTTACCTCCGAACCCGTCGACACCGACGACACCTTGTGGAAGAGGTTGCACAGGGGCAGCGCGTCCATCGCAACAGGCGAGCTCGAAATCCAGCTGTATCTCGTGGCTCCGGCGACCCGGCGTAGGTATTTGGTTCCGTTCAAAATACTCGCGCCGACCACTTATGTACCGTTTTCCTGCCACGCGTACGGCCGTTGCACCTTACTCTTGCTCTTGCTCTTACCCCCGCTTGTTCTCAGCCACAAAGGTCCGCTTCGACACCGGGGTGCATGCGGAACAAAGTGAGTCGTCGGTTTGTGAGATTCTCGCACGCTCACACGTGGCTTCGCTGTTTACTCAGTACGCCGAATGTACATCTTGGATTATGAGCCGGTTTCGGAGGAGTTGTGGTACCCAGACTCGGACGGTAGTGATACCGACAAGGACAACTCTATACTTGTACGGGCCAAGTCCGTCGTCCCCGTCCGCTACTATCCTTACGTTTATGCTTTTGACAGACTCGGATGGCCGCTCTTTACGAGCCCACCTTCGCATACGCGCAAAACGCTCTTCAACGGGGCTTGCAGGACGTCCCACTCAGCGACTCGGGCGGGAACCACGAGGAGGAGGGGAATGCAGGGAGTGTCGTGGCAGCGGGTGATGCCATGGTCTGCGATGCTATTGGCGAGGACGATGTGTTGGACACACATCTCTTCATGGCGCAACTGCGTGACGCTTTAAACGGCCTGAAAGCAGGATGTCCTGACTCGGAGTCGAAGGAGAGCGCATCTGCACACGGAGTGGCCCTGCCCGTGAACCTCTCTCTTCTCGAACGCGTCACTCGGGGCCAGAACAGCTACGTCTTTACCGGCACACTGACGCTCCCCGCGCTAGTGATGTGCAGGGCCGGGCCGGGCTCAAATACCCGGGCTTGGGCCCGGCTTGGGGGGGCTCGGGCTCACTCCAATCTTGAGCCGGGCCCTCGAGGGGGGTTCAGGCTGGGCTGGGCTGGGCTCGGGCTTAAGCCCGGGCTTTTGGCCTGTAGCAGTCATTTGGGACAAATGGGCCTTTAAAATATGTGTGAGCAATGTATAAGTGTTTTAAGGCTTACATGTACCTGTAAATAGGGTCATAAACATGTTGAAGTCCATGTTGAAACAGCCAGCCAGTGAGCCGCCAGCGAGGAGCTGAATTTGGCATGTCTAGCGCCCGTGCTATTCCTGTCGCGGCACTGTCCACGCCGTAGTTCTGCAACTCTTCTCTTCTCTCCCCTCCTTTCACCTATCTCTAGACTATTTTTAGAGACAATAAAGGTATGTTTATTACTATTCCTACCCACATGTACCCCTCACAAGAGGCCCGGGCTTGAGGGCCAGGCTCAGGCTTTGGAAGACTGCAAGCCGGGCCCTCAAGCCCTCGAAGCCCGCCACAGGGCTCAGCTGGGCTCGGGCTTTGAGGGCCGGGTACCCGGGGCTTCAGGGCTTGAAGCCCGGCCCAGCACATCACTACCCCGCGCGTCACGGTACCGACGACTCCGCCCAGTCGTCCGAGCCTGAGCTGCCCGTGCACGTCAAGTTCGTGGAGGAGTACAGCGTCGCTGCGCACCGTCTCCTCGCCGCACACACCGACCCCACCTCTGGCGCCCCATGCCCGCTCGCGCCCCAGCTCTACTGGGCTGGGGAGGTCGACGTCGTGCCCGGGCTCTGGATGACAGTCATGGAGACCCTGGCGCGGTGGGATGCGGACATGCCCGAGGACGGTGTCGATGGCTCAGAGGACTTCGCGCTGCCCGAGTCCGTATGCGTGAGGAACAGATGTTGTAGCTTAGCCGAAATATATTTCTTGGCGTCTGGTAGCCTCGTGTTTTGGGCGGGGTGCATGTGTGCGCGAGGAAGAGTCGAAAAAGGCCGTTGATTATGCTGGCCTTAGGGTGTCTAGTGGGTGGTAGAGAGGAGGAGGGGGTAGTAGAGACGTGTACTGGGCAGCGGAGCAGAGGGGGGACACACACAGGTGGATTCGGAGGAGGGACGAGGAGACCAGTCCTCCGGCGCTTAGCACGCACATCCGATCAGCTCGCGTCTCTGCTCTGCACCACCACCTCCCATTCGACTCTCGTGCTACATATCCTGTCTGCCTCAAATACCGCATGCCCTCCGAGTCAGCTCTTCAGCACTCCCTCAACCCAGCTCAACGCAGCACACCCGCCAGATTCGCCCTCGGGACGCGCACGCTGGCACCGACGGAGTTCACGGAGATGCCTTGCAGCGGGAGACGGCAGCGGTACGTACCTCTCTTCGACCTTCGAGTGAGGCTCGTGGATGCCACCAGCGAGAACGTCCGGGTGAGTCCATCTGCCATCTTCCGTCCAAGTACTATGCCAGCTGCTCGCCCACCAAGTCCTGCGCCGGAGTCTACGAGTACGGTCTCGTCTCCTGGTACCTCCCATCAACGCACTCTGTGCAGAATGCTCGCGGAGAGCTCTCGGAACGTCAGATTGTGATGGCACGTACCTGCAAATCACGCCTTGCACTCACCAGATGCCACCGCCGGCGAGCCATGTTCCAGGTGAGTCCCTGTCTGCCACGCCGCCATCTCCCATCTCCCGTACAAGTGCCCCGCCGGCCCATCTTCCTCGAGCCGCAAATCCGCCGGCTGCACCCCCATACACCCTCGCCAGCGTGTCGAGACAACGCGGACAGGTTGGTATCTGCTCTCCGACGGGAGCAGGATGTCCGCGAGCCGACTAGGTGCACGCAGCAGCTCTAGAGAGACCTCGAAGCAGGAGATTCAAATGGTACGTACCTGAGTCTGCCATCTCCATCTGTTGCCACCCTGTCCGAGTGCCCGAACGCGATCCTTGTCCGCCGGGAGCCAAGTCCGCTTCCAGTACCCTGCCCGTCGTCTTCTGCGCATCTCCGAGCTCAGCCTCGGCTTCGAAGCTCATGAAGACAGGTACGTACCTGGCATTCCTCGTCTGTGCGCGATGCGTGTCGCTCCCCCGAAAGAACTCGTACTCCGCCCTTGCCGCAAGCCTTGAAAGTGCCATCGAGAGCTCGGGCCGGCGGCCCACGCTCGTCCGTCTTCGCACCCCCGTCCTGAGACTATCGCGTCCGTCTCCTGTGGTAAGTTCCCGGCCAGTGCGCTCGCGCGACTCCTGAATGTTGAGTCTTCAGACGACCGGCAGCACGAGCGCAATCTTCATCCGCCGGCCACCAAGTTGGAGCCTGCGTGGGCTCAGCGCTGCAAAGTGCCAAGGTCAATCTTGCTCGGAATGTTCTGAAGAGAAAACAACGTACCTCCACCGTCTCGTCAGTGCATGTTACATAAGAGACATATCCTGTTTGCGTACCCTGCTGGACTGTCTGCGTAGTGCGCGAGCCAGCAACCAGCATGCATCAAGAATCCCGGCCGGGCGTGCAGACTCGTCCATCTTGTGCCGCCCCTCTCGAGGCCTGAGGCCTTACCCGTGGGCGTACTGTTGACGTACTCGTGGAAGCGATGGGCTCGTCTTCCCGCCGCCATTTCGAGCGTGTCTATGGCTTCCATATCGGTGTGCCGCCGGTGGTATTGCTCGGCCAGCACCCGCCGCGTGCACTGAGCTAGAGTATTAGCACTGTAAAATAGCAATCAAAATCAGATCACGTACCGCACATCCAATATGCATGTTATGAGATGTTATGCCTGCCGGGACCGCGTTCATGCGCGAACAACTGTACCTCAGATGGCAGCTTGATGATCGCTGTGGAAAGAATGTCGAGCGTGCTCCGTGTCTGCAGACAGAGCACGGCGTGAGAAATCAACGGAAATCAATTAGCCAGCAAAATGCGACGCTCACCGTGCTCTCGCGTGGTCGTCCATGGGCCAACCATCCAGGTCGCAATCCCAGCTGGGATGTACAGACCTGCTAGCGAGGTGAGTCACAATAGAAAAAGACAACGGTGGACCATGAGCTTACCATGAATGGTAGGCAGCGAGCATGACACAGAATGGACTGCATCTGCGATCACGACAAGGCGTGAGGACTCGGAGGATAGGGCAGCGACAGGCAGTGGGGGGAAAGTGGAAGTGGAAGACCGACCTTCGAGCAGGGCATGGGCTGATAGACCCCCGCTGCACGTCACACCGGCCAGGTGAAGGGCTCCGCAACCCAGTAAGCTGTATGTAATAATGGGACTTAATTCAATCATCCATGTCGAGGCCCCGTGTTGCGGCGCCTCGACTGCCGGCTAACCTTTTTCACAGCACACCTTCATGCCGGCTGACTCCAGCCGTTACCGCACTCAGGTACTTGATCTGTTTCATCTTATCTCGCCGCGTTGGTGGATACTCAGGGTTGAGACTTTCGATGTGAAAACATGGTGAGCACATCTTACATTCACTTACTTTCTGAGAAGTGAATGCAGGAGGAAACCGAGGGCATGCAGTGGTTCACTGCTTGCGCGAGGATTCCCCTCACACTCACTTCTCGCCGGTCTGAGCTCTGAAACGCGCAGGATAAAATTCCGAGGGCTTAATCAGTGCCAAGAGCAGGCCTAGATGTGGCTCGGAATGTGGCTTTGGAGTGTCGCCGCTCCCCGGAAGTACTTACATCATGACGGATCACGGCGCGCGCACATTGTGGAATATGGTTCAAGCACAAGTTTCTGATTACTCAAGCCGCAGCCAAGTCCCGAGGGCTGATAGACTTGCCGCTGCTCTAGAATTCCGGAAAACCGCGCATTCAGTTACAGAGACCGCGTGAAGAGAGCCAGCACGAACCTACCGAAAGCACAACCCATTCGCCGGCGCCGCAATCCGCCAACTGCTGTCCGTACCTGCAGCCACTGACATCTATCCGTGCTGGCTTGTGCCGACTGAGCCACCATGATGTTAGTCGACGAGGTCGTCGTATTTAGGAACGGGACGCTCGACGTCAGGCTGCCTTACCAGCTTAGCCTGAGCATCTTCATTTCACCCTCGACCACACCACATCCCGGGCCTTCTGATTCCCGGGCGTGGCCGAACCAACGCTTGCAGCGGACTCGATACAACATGCGCTTCGCATCTCCGATCCGCGTCGCCCCTCCGCGCCCTATCCCCGGTCTCCGTCTGCCTTCGCCATCGGTATTACGCCTCCCCCGGATGAAGCCGCAGTACAGCGACAGGCGGGGCTGCGTCCGAGGACACCTGCGAGAGAGCACGGATGATATGCTCTGTAAGCAATATTCCGCTCCTCCTCCGTGGTAAGAACAAGCGCTCACCATCGCACTGCTGGCGAATTAACCGGAGACGACGAGGCGGGGATGTATTGGACGGTGGAGGACTACTACATCGAGTCTGTCGTCCTCCAGCACGGCCTCAAGCCCATCGGATGGCCGCCCGACATCCCCTTCCAGAACCTCAGCAACATCCGTGGCGGGGTTTCTGCACTCATGCACCTTGAGTACCGATGGGAGTCAGGGATCCTGAGGTTCGCCCGGATGATGGAGGACAAACACCTGACAGCCTCTCTCAACACCGAGCACCTCGCCCCCGCCCCGAAGTTTCAAGTGTGTGCATCGCAAGGGTCCGGGTAGCTGAGAGGACATCGGCCGTGCGTGTTGGTACCGGTACATGACAAACCCGTGCAACTTCGCGCCCACCACCCCAAGACTGGTCCGAGGACACCGAAGTACGTCCCTGCTGAGTGGAACAACTAGGCGGCGGGTAGGGTAGGATATTTTGTGTTGGGGACGGGTTATCGGTGGACTGGCGGGGCGGCTGTGAAGTTCATTGATCGCGCTCGGGGTGACTCGATGATCGTAGCTCCTCGCTGCGGCCATGCACCCTGCCTGCCAGAAGGCGGCACAGGCCGAGCTCGACGCCGTCGTCGGGCCCGACCGACTCCCTGAGTTTTCCGACTACGGCCGCCTCCCCTACGTGCGGGCCTTCGTCAAGGAGCTGACGCGCTGGCACGTTAGTCTGCCCATGGGGGTGCCCCATATGACGGTGGAAGACGACGAGTGCAACGGGTACTTCATCCCAGCGGGCACCATCGTCAACGTCAACCTTTGGTGAGTCCGTCGTGTTCATGCACCGTGTGTTCGGCCCTTCAATATGGTTTGCTGTCTGGCCGGCGGTCATGAACCCGCCAATGTTAGCACAACGGATCCGTCAAGAGAAGCCAGTCCGAAGCAATAACAGATGATAAGCTTACCCGCACAACATCCCATTCGCACCGCGTTTGCGCGCGGTGTCTGACTCGGCGAAACCCCCAGCCTCGGCTACCGACCACGGCTGGCTCCTGAACTACAATCCCGCCCCAAGCGTGCTCCGGACTCCACGCCCGCTCCCGCATCTCCGTGCCCGTGTTCTGTTCCGGCTCGCAGCGATGGTCTGTGCGTGTGCAAAAGTGCACGGGCCACTGTAACGATGAATAAGTAAGTGGAAGACCACGCCGTTCAAGCCACTCACCACCACCTTTTCGAGTCTTCGTCCTCAGCTACTATCCTCATGCACGCTTCTTCCCCGCATCCCATAGCAGCCGGTGTCACTCCGGACTCGCTGCCTCGTCGTCTTGAACCAATCGGCGCACTCGCAGCGGCTGCCCGAGGCGTTGGTTTGATCCCCGGGGCCGTGTTAACAGCATTGGTGAGCTCATCGTCCTTTGTCGTGTTCCTAAACTGGCTACATGGCGTCCGTGTCTTGTTGTGTGGCTCCAAGGCTCAGCGCTCCCCGTTGAACCGCGTGTTTCTGCATGACGCTGACTGGGTTTTTGCAGCGCGTTACGATCGGACACGGTCATCGGTGCTGTCATTGAAAGGTACGTTAGCAGTGATGCTCACGAGAACACGTCTAACTTACAGTCTTTTCTTGCCCGGCGCAAGCATTGGGAAAAGACGTCCGGACTCGCCTAACGTACGTGGTTGCTGCATAAGTATGCACCGGGCGAGGCCTGATCTATCTCGTTCGAGGCACAGCACTCTCGGTCGCCAGTTCGGACGCGCCTAACCACTGGCACGCCAAACGAATGTAAGCATATCCGAGCTCCCCAGTGTGAGGATGCGTGCTCACCGTTGTGCCAAGCCTCTTCCGCCTGGATTCCTCGCCTCTCAGTCCTCGATGTCAAAGCTGGTACGTCATACAATGCTCTTAGTGGTAAGAAATATATTGACAATGTTGGAATGCGGGCGGTCGGACAGATGATGTACATACTACATGGTCGTGCCGGGAGGACTTGGCGGGCGAGGTCCATCCCCGTCGTCTAGCGTCCTCCCGCCCGCGCCCGGGATCCGTCCTATCAAGCGGTCCGCACACTCGCACGATCATACAGCTGATATCTTTCCGCCCGTCCCCGGCTTTGGTGGCTGGGGCTGTTGCCTACCCGGCCACGTCGCGCCATCAGTCGGGAATGGAGGCGGACTGCCTGTCTTGCCCGTTGCTGAACGCCATGGTTCCGCCGCGCGTCCTAGTTGTATCTGAAATATGCAAGAAATCAGTACGGCTAGTAAGAGACTCATACCTGCGGTATGACTCATGCACCATGGGTCGTTTTGCGGGGCTCGTGCTATGTGCGGCGGTGTTTGCACCGCATCTCGGAGGCGAGATTAAGGATGGCGTTGCGGCCAGACGCCAGGTAGACGTTGAGTGATGGTGTCTTGGCATCTGCTGTCGGATCTGGCTTGTGGCCGGAGGCAGTAACCGGGGAAGTGTGCGGCTGCCTGTCTATTCCGTGTCCATCTGCCCAGGACATGGTCTGTGCGATCCGTTGGAGGTTGACGGGGAGGTAACGAGGCCCGGCGGAGATGGTGGAGGTCGCCGCTTGAATGCCTGCTGACACCTTGCGAGCACGAGAGTCTCGTGCCTACAAGGTGTTCAACGTCATCTGGGTAGCTGGTTCGTCGTACCTGTCGCGTTTCGCCTGAACGATTCGTTTGCAGCGACCCGGGCTTAGAGTGTTCGGTGCGCTGGCTGTAGCGCCATGGAGTTGTGATCCGCGGGATCTGTGTGAGCGTGACGAAACTATCTGAGCATGCACTCTGCGAGCGTAGGAGAACTCGTTCTGATCCCCGGAAGACGAGATATCCGGGGACTTACTCACCTGACAGGCCCATATCCTTTTCTCTGGCTGCGACGGCAGCCGCTTCTCTGGTGTCTGGCGTCGCAGCCACGGCCGTCCCGCCAGCCAGTCGTCGTAAACAGCAAATTAGTCCCCCCGGAGCCGGCCTCGCGCCTCCATCCGTCCGCCACCCGTTCTCGATGCCGTCATCGGGGTACGTGCCTCACCGTCCTGGTGCTCGCCGTCGCCCTGGGACGCATCGAGGGGACGCTTGTGGTCGTTCTCCGCCATCTCAGCTCGGATGGGTGATGGTGAACGTCGTTGCATTCGTTGTGACGGCTTCTCGGCCTCGGGACTTCGGTACCGGGTGGGGATCATCAGCCCATATGGCCGTCGCTCGGGTGCCCACCCAGACGCAAACCTCCATACCGCTTCCCCGACCCTGGCGAACTGTTCATGTGGCATCCCCGTGCACCAGACACTTCGTTCGAAGTGTTTACCCGGCGGGATGAGGGGCGGGAAGGCGGTTCTGCACGGCGCACTTTTGGAGTGCAATGAAATCGCCCCGAATGGCGATTTTTTAAACCTCGGCGGAGCGTGGCCAAACCGGCCCCGTTCGTCGCAGAAACGAAAGTAGACTATTGTACAAGTGGTGAGAATGCGATCTGCGCTGCCGCGCGGGAGTTATGCCTGATTTACTTACCACGCGCACTGAGAATGTGGCCCGTCTCTTTCCTCGACGGCTGTTCCGAGCGCGACTGCGGTGGTTCCAGGCTCGTCCGAGGCTCCCTTTGTCGCGTCGCAGACATGGTTGGCAGCCCGAGCCGTGGTTGATGGCCGGGGACGTCTTCTCTCTCCTCGCACTTACCGCTATAATTCAGGACTGCTCGCCACCGCCGCTGCGTGTCCCTGCTCTCGCCCGTCCCAAATGCGAGCAGCTGGCAGTCGGGGTCACTGACAGAGCGTGCGAGTCATCGGCATCCCGCCTTGACGTGCTCGGGATGCGGTATATCTCTGCCGGTCCTCCCCTCCCTCTCCCGTAGTGTCCGAGAAGGCGGGGCACCCTGTTCGCGTCGTGCGCATTTCGCGGACGTCGTATGTGCGTCCACTGCTTGCGTAGGAAGCGTCGAGACCCATCAGAGCCAGAGTCGGAGTCGTGGCAGGCGCGGTCCGAGTCTTGTGCTCGAGTTGCGAAGATGGTGGCTTGGCGGCGCCCCAGCTGCCCGTCGACATCCCGCCCTAGTGCTATTTTCGAGAACGGCCCTCCAGCGGCCCAGAACGTCTTGTACGGCCGCTCACCGCGTCGGAAGCGCCCTGCTGGCCGTGTCGCTCGTGCGGCGTCGCCAAGTCCGTGGCCGCGTATCCGAATTTAATGAAATCGCGCGAAACGCGGGTTTTTCAACTGCGTCGGATCGTCGGGAAACCGCATGCGTTCGTTGCGGCGGTGAACAGGGACCGTTTAAGTGCAGGTTAGAACGTGCTCCGAGGGACTGGCTTCGAGTAATGGCAAACGTACTTGAGCGGCGCCCACAAAGCGCATCATGAGTCTTCGCCTACAGCGTCGGCAGCCGTCCTGCACCGTGTCCGAGGCTCGTCCGTGCCGGTATTTACGGCAGGGATATCCCTTCCAGACACCCGTGCCGCGACGAAGCGACGGCAGGTGTCCGGCGGTATGGTGCCCATGCGAGACTGCGTCCGGGTTGAACTTCAAGACCCAGGCAGTTCAGCGGCGAGCAGCCCCCAAACGTCTCAGACAGCCCGCCTACAGACTCTACACCTCGCCGGAGGTGTCCGCCCAGCTGGATTGCTTGTGGAGAGCCGGCGCCGGTGGGCACGCTCTCCGAATTACCATGAAATCGCGCTTCAAGCGATTTTTTGACCTCTCCGGAGTGTCTTGAAACCGGCCGCGTTCGTCGCGGAGGTGAATAAGGACTGTACGAGTGCACGTTAGAACGCGCTCCGAGGGACTGGGCTCGAGTAACGGTGGACTTACTCGCGCGGCGCCCACCAATCGCGGCGTAAGCCCCCGCCTGCCGCTTCCATAACCGTGCCGCACTGCGTTCGAGGCCCATCCGTGCCCGTCTTCCCGGCATGGATGTGCCTTCCCGACAACCGCTCCATGAGAGCGCGGTCGTGGGTGGACGGCGGTATGGTGCTGTCGAACACGCGGTTTGGCCAACGTTCAAAATCTGCGCTGTTCAATGGTGAACGGGCCTCGTACGTCTCGGACGTGTTTGTGTGGTGTACTGAATACTCTATTAGGCACAGATTAATCGTGCTGACGGGAAACGAAGCGGATCCCTTACCTCGCACGAGGAGGCTGCTCGCCTTCAAGTCGCTCTGAGGCTACGCCGCCATAAGCAGCGTGTTCACCTGGTTGCAGGATGGCACTTCGTGCCCGTACGCGTCATTTTGTGGGTGCTCATTGGTTCCCGGGCCGTGCGAGAGTGTCCGTGGCCGTGAGAGATGCAGTTCGCGTCCTCGCCGGCTGGGTTTGTGATACTGTCACCCGAGAGGGTCAGTCGGATGCTCTGTGACATCAAAGAAGCGTGATTTGGCAGAGCACTCACGGGCTGGGAGGCAGGCTGTAGCGGCAGCGTGCTCGAGGTTGGCGAGTGGTTGGCGGCGGCGTGAACGCTTGCTGCTCAGGACATGGCGCGAGGTCGGGAAGACGGCGGGTTTGATCGAGCCGTTCACGGGGGGAAGAGGATCGTTCGTCCACCGCGCTGAAGTCGTCAGATGCACGCGGGTGGTTCTCGCCTTCGCTTGCACCAGACTAGCGAACGTGCCGGCAGGCTTGATGGGCGGTGCCCGGTGCAGGAAGTTGGCTGCAGGCGAAGGGAACAGTCGAGTCGAGGAAGACGAACTCACCGAGGACAGAACGATGCATGTTGACAGAAGATTTGAGGCGGACTTGGACGTCGAGATGTTGCGAGATGTTTGGAAGCATGCTGAGAGCGGAATACGAGCAGGAAACAGCTGGGAAACGGCGTGGAAGAGGCGGAGGAGGCGTGCAAAACGAGGGCGGACAGGCGCCCAACAAGGGAAAACGACGCGAGAACAGCCTGCGAGAACAGCCTGGATGAGCTCTTGGAGGGGGCATGATCGAGTCGGATGGGCGAGCGCAAGGGAGAACGAGTCGAGAGAGACTCTGCTCGGGAGCAGTCAGGCAGCCAACCAGCTCGTGTCCGAGAATCTCGGAAGCCCCGGCCCGTGACGCGTTGAGACTTTGGGCGCCCACTCCGGACCATGGTTAGCATTGGGGGAGATGCGACTGCTAAGGTGGGCGACACCACGTAAGTTCCCGTCACGGTCCCGGGGCTCGACTCACTTTCGGTAACGTTAACTCTATTCACGGCATCGCAGCGTTGGCTGACCTGCCAGCTCGTCCTTGTCCTCGTCCTCTCCATTGCCCCCTGTTGTCCTTGTCCTTTCACAATGCTTGACCCCCATCCACCTCAGGCTCTACATTCCACCCCCACAATCGTTCCATTCGTGATGAACTTTCACCCATTCTACGAAACGATCGAGCTGGGATCCGGCAATTTCGACTCGGTCACTGCCATCCTCGAAAAGGGTCGCAGATGGATGCAGGCCCCACGCCGGGGCTACTATGACCACTGGGGCCCGATCCTTCGTTGGATAACCGACAAGGTGAGCATTAACATCTGCCGCTGGAACTGGAACCCAGTAGTACACGCGTATGCCAGTGGCCTGCAAAGCGGCCAAAGCTCAATAGATCTGAATCTCGCATGTGCTCCGACCACCCCACCTGCGAAAGGTGGATTCTGGGTGGATTCTGGTGTCAAGCCAGAATCGCGATTCTCCCTTAAGTGCCTGTTGACTCGCATGCTCCCTGGTGCAGGGGAATCCAGTCAAGGGAATCGCGATTCTGGGGGGCAAACCTCCTCCAGAGGAGGTTCAACGATCCTCCGCGATTCCCTACGAATTGCGGATTCCCTCTCCCCAGATCCCCTCCTGAATCGTTTTCGCGAATCCCCTCGGAATCGCCATAACTGGCTGCTCCTAATTTCATAATTTTCAACTTTAATATCAATGCGTGTACGTGGTTAACGGTTCTCCCTGGCACTCGCAGAGCATGGCATTTGTTCGCAAGGACGACTCGGACGTGTCGTCGCTCCGGGAGGATGCCAAGGCGTGGTATTGCAACAAGGGCCGCTGCCTTACCTCCGAACCCGTCGACACCGACAACACCTTGTGGAAGAGGTTGCACAGGGGCAGCGCGTCCATCGCAACAGGCGAGCTCGAGATCCAGCTGTATCTCGTGGCTCCGGCGACCCGGCGTAGGTATTTGGTTCCGTTCAAAATACTCGCGCCGACCACTTATGTACCGTTTTCCTGCCACGCGTACGGCCGTTGCACCTTACTCTTGCTCTTGCTCTTACCCCCGCTTGTTCTCAGCCACAAAGGTCCGCTTCGACACCGGGGTGCATGCGGAACAAAGTGAGTCGTCCGTTTGTGAGATTCTCGCATGCTCACACGCGGCTTCGCTGTTTACTCAGTACGCCGAATGTACATCTTGGATTATCAGCCGGTTTCGGAGGAGTTGTGGTACCCGGACTCCGATGGTAGTGATACCGACAAGGACAACTCTATACTTGTACGGGCCAAGTCCGTCGTCCCTGTCCGCTACTATCCTTACGCT